>CM032783.1:597500-604666 GCA_019155195.1 Avicennia marina
TGTGGGCGACGGTGAATATCTTTAGAGGGGTTTTGCCCTTCTTGTTGTAGCGAACAAAGTGAGGTAGCATCGACCTCCTCACAAACTGCATTTAGTTCCACTGATCATCAAGACTTAACATTTAGAATCAAAATTTAAAGCACTCAACGCTAGCATAGCTAGATTTTCGTACCTTATACCACTTAATTTCCCATTGCATCTGCAATAAACCACCCGGGATGCGCCATGGTCGATTATCTCCCAGCATGGCAGCAAGATGCAAGGCACTGTTGCCGTCCTTGTCCGTCTGTCGGAATATGGTCTCTAGCATTTTCTGGCCGAGTAAGAAATTGTACACGTGAGGATGCCTGTTTTCCACCGCAAGCAGGACTGCATTCTTCTCCTCATTGTTGACGTCGTGGATGGCCACCGGAAAGAGCTGAAGAATCATCTCCACCATTTCCAATACGCCATTCTTCGCTGCGATAAGTATAGGCGTTTCCTTCCTCTCCATCTCCAGATCTTCCTGTGCTTTCCCTGCAGCACAAGGCAAATTCATTTCCTTCTTGAATCTTGAGTTTGTTTCCATTCGCAGTACGTTTGGCTTGTGGGAGTGAAAGGAAAAAAAAATAGTGGAGAAAATAATTTTAATTGTTTGGTTAAGAAGAAAAAAATAAAAAATAAAAAAATTATAATTTAAGAAAATAATAATAATTTTCCTGATAAATTCTTTAAGAAAATAAGAAAAAATTATTTTAAACGCCTCTTCTTTTTTAGAAATCATCATAACTAATATTTTTGCCGTCTACTTTAAAATTACTTCTCTTAAATACTAAAAAAATTATATAATTTGAATTTTTTTATATATTTTCTATTTTTGATTATGTTTTTCTCATGAAAGCTATTTAATCAAATAATTTATGAAATTTTAAATTTCTTCAATTTATTTTTTTCCTTAATATTTTCTTTTTAAAACCAAGCACAGTGTTTGGATCGAAACCAGTGATAACCGATGACTCGTTACCATCTCCAGTGGTCCCACTGCCCGCTCCACAGAGTCTTTTTGTTTGGGGTTTTTTGAAGAATCAACGGCTGGAGAGGTTTGATTATGCTCATCTGAACCGTCAGATTATCAAGAAAACTTTCGCGTTTGAAACCAACACAGCCGCCATCAAGAACGATTGCAAGCGATAGGAGCTCCTCCCATTGTCTTCATATTCATGCATGGAAGCTTTTTCAAGCAGTTTTTCCATGATCTGGACAGACCATATATGCGTCTCTTTTTTCTCTTGGATCCTTAATATTTCCGCGAATCCGTGTCGCATTTTACCAGATAGAAACATTAGCAATTGATCAGAATAAATTGTAAGAATCTTTCATGTACCAGATAGAAACATTTGGTGGCTGGCTTGAGGCTTACCTGAGCCAAGGATTACAATCTGTGCTTTGGATACAATTTTGAGACCATGAAAGCATGTGTGAGTTTTCCGGAAAGAACCGACGCCCTTGATGACGTGATCAACGATCGCGTCGGATAGAACGGTGTAACCGGACCCGAATCCGATAACCCCAGGGACGCGAACCGGGCGAAGAACGCCGACCCAACGTGGTAGGATTGGATTGAACCCGATAAGAACGGCCACAATCAGCACACCGATTGCTGATTGATACGTTACGAATCACTCGAACCAATTCGGAATGACTCGATTTGGGATAGAAACTCACGAGAAATTGAAAGGATCAATTTCAGGGAATTGAAAGGAAACCTGAATTAATTGAAAACACTCTGTCGAAATCTGATGGTACATGAGGAATTTATGGTGCCAAAACCCTAACCTAGTTGGGCTGCGGGCTCCTACTGGGCTTATTTTGACTGGGCCCAGAATTAAATTAAAAGAAAAATAATTAAACTAAATTGAAGGATAAATAATTAATTAAATTAATCATCCCTATTTATTCCTTCGCCCCCCAGTCTTCCATCTATCTCGGGATGTTTACTCTACGCTCTTCCTCGGGCTCCTCGAATTGGCATCCACGCATGACATCTTTTTGAATTTCGCGCACCAAGACGTTAATGGCTTCTTTAAGTCTTTTTGCCCGTGCCCTGGTTATTGGCCCAGCTGGAATTGCCAGCGACTCCTCTTTATCATGTTGGATGTCCGCGTCATTCCCCTCCTCTTGAGAAGGAATTGCCCTCAATTCAGAATCCTGTTCATGACCTACATCAAATAAGCTCAAGTCAGAAACATTAAAAGTTGCACTGACTCCGAACTCACCTAGTAACTCCAGCCTGTAGGCGTTGTCGTTGAGTCTCTCCAGGACTCGGAATGGCCCATCTCCTCGAGGCATCAATTTAGACTTCCGTTGTTTGGGAAACCTCTCCTTTCGCATATGAAGCCACACCCAATCTCCGGGTTCAAACACTACCCGCTTCCTACCTTTATTGGCCTGCTGGGCGTATTGCTCGTTCCTTTTCTCAATGTTTTGCTTGACCTGTTCATGCATTCGCCTGACATACTCGGCTCGCCTTTTGCCTTCTAAACTCAGATGCTCATTGCCAGGCAATGGCAACAAATCTAAAGGTGTTAGAGGATTAAAGCCATATACAATTTCAAACGGAGACATATTAGTAGCAGAATGAACAGCTCTATTATAAGCAAATTCAACATGTGGCAAGCTCTCTTCCCAACTTTTAATATTTTTCCTAATAACAGCACGTAGTAATGTAGTGAGTGTTCGGTTAACAGCTTCAGTTTGTCCATCGGTTTGGGGGTGACAAGTTGTAGAAAATAGTAGTTTAGTTCCTAATTTAGCCCATAGTGTTTTCCAAAAATAACTCAAAATTTTAACGTCACGATCGGACACTATAGTTTTAGGTACACCATGTAGACGGACTACTTCTTTGAAAAACAAGTCAGCCACATGCGATGCGTCGCTAATTTTATGGCAGGCAATAAAATGAGCCATCTTAGAAAATCTATCTACGACCACAAAGATAGCATCTCTACCATTTTTAGACCGGGGTAATCCCAAAACAAAGTCCATAGATATGTCAGTCCAAGGGGTATTCGGTACAGGTAAAGGGTGATACATACCGTGGGGCTGGTTGCGGGACTTCGTTTCCTTACACCGTATGCATCTTTCCACGACTTGCTCCACGTCCCCTTTTAGTCCTGGCCAGTAGAAGTATTCCTGCAGAATTAGCACAGTCTTGGTGACACCGAAGTGTCCCATTAGTCCTCCACAGTGAGCTTCTCGGATAAGCAATTCTCGTAGAGAACACCGTGGAATACACAATCTATTAACCTAGAACAAATAACCCTCATGTCTAAAATATTTGTCATAAGCACACTTTTCAGTGAGCGCAAAGGCTTGACTGAAGTCAGGATCATTTTGGTAAAGTTCCTTAATGTGCTCAAATCCCAGTAACCTTGTGCCTAGCGTGTTCAGTAAATTATACCTACGGGATAATGCATCAGCAACTATGTTTTCTATACCTTTTTTGTACTTGATGACGTAAGGGAATGTGTCAATGAACGACACCCACTTGGCATGCCGTTTGCTGAGCTTACTCTGACCCTTCAGATGCTTTAGAGATTCGTGGTCAGTGTGGATCACAAACTCCTTTGGCCTCAAGTAATGTTGCCATGTTTCTAGGGCCTGCACCAAGGAGTATAACTCCTTGTCATATGTAGGATAATTCAGCGCGGCTCCATTAAGTTTCTCACTGAAGTATGCAGTGGGCCTTTTGTCTTGCATTAGGACTGCTCCAATACCTACACCAGAAGCGTCACACTCAATTTCAAAAGCCTTATTAAAATCTGGTAAGGAAAGTACAGGAGCATGTGTAAGCCTATTCTTTAAGGTGTCAAACGCTCGTTGTTGGGCCTCTCCCCACTTGAACTTCTCATTCTTCTTAATTATGGCAGTAAGTGGAGCAGCAATGGTGCTGAAATCCTGCACAAATCTCCTGTAGAAACCAGCCAATCCATGGAAACTTCTCACTTCGGATACTGTCGTCGGAGTTGGCCATTCTTGTATGGCCTTTACTTTGCTTTCATCCACCTGTATTCCCTGTACACCAACAACAAATCCTATGAAGACACAATGGTCAGTACAAAAGGTACATTTCTTGACATTGGCATATAGCTTTTCTCGTCGTAGGACATCAAATACGCTACGTATGTGCTCAACATGCTCAGCCATCGTGCGGCTATAGACCAGTATGTCATCAAAATACACTACAACAAACTTGCCAATGAATGCACGCATAACATGGTTCATTAAGCGCATAAATGTGCTAGGGGCATTAGTAAGTCCAAATGGCATTACAAGCCATTCATATAAGCCAAACTTGGTTTTAAAGGCTGTTTTCCATTCATCCCCCTCACGCATTCTAATTTGATGGTACCCACTTTTAAGATCTATTTTAGAGAATATAGTGGCACCATGCAACTCATCAAGCAAATCATCTAGTCGAGGTATGGGGTGACGATACTTTACCGTAATAGCGTTAACAGCTCTGCAATCTACGCACATGCGCCATTGTCCGTCTTTCTTCGGCACGAGCAGCACGGGGACGGCACACGGGCTCATACTTTCTCGAACCCAGCCTTTACCCATCAGTTCCTCCACTTGTCTCTGGATCTCTCGGGTTTCTTCAGGGTTGGTTCGGTATGCTGGCTTGTTGGGTATGGATGCCCCCGGGATAAAGTCTATGTGATGTTCTATCCCTCGAACCGGCGGCAACCCTTTGGGGACTTCCTCTGGGAACACGTCAGTGTATTCCTGCAAAACAGATACTACAACAGAGGGGAGGGAGGATGTGACATCATCAGATATATAACAGGCCTCCTTATACATCAACATCACAAGGGACTTCTCAGCACTCAATGCCAACCTTACATCCCTCATAGTCGCCATCATGCACTCCTTTTTTTCTTTTCCCCTCTCATCCTTCCTTGGCTCTTTCTCTCTTAACCCCTCCTTCCTTTTCTTCCTCCTCTCGACTTCCATCTTAAACTGCCTCTGCATGTACGACTGGTCTTCGTATACTTGCTTTGGAGTTAAGGGAACCAATGTGACTTTCTTTCCATGGAATAAGAACGAATAGCGATTAGTCAATCCGTTGTATATCACCTGTCGGTCAAATTGCCACGGTCTGCCGAACAGGACGTGACAAGCCTGCATAGGCACTACGTCACATGTCACTTGATCCTCATACGATCCTATTTTGAAGCTCACCATCACCTGCTTCGTCACTTTAACCTCACCACTATTATTAAGCCACTGTAACTTATACGGCCTAGGGTGATCCTTCATTGGCAATGCCAATCTCTCAACTAGCGTCGTACTCGCCACGTTCGTACAACTTCCTCCGTCTACTATCAAACTGCAAGTCTTACTATTAATCAGGCAGCGCGCATGGAATATATTCTCTCTTTGAGCCTCATCTATCTTTTCCTTCACTTGGGTGCTTAGTGCTCTCATTACCACTAAATTAATTCCCCCTTCTTCGCACAACCTTTCCTCGTCGGACGGCACTTCCTCTAATGGTGGCATTTCTTCACTGCTGTCGCACTCCTCATCAGTCACAATGTCCCCATTTTCTGATAGCAGCATAGCTCTTTTATTGGGACACTGCGAAGCAATATGCCCCCTGCCCTGACACTTAAAACACAAAATATCCTGATTTCGTGTGCTAGATGAGCTAGAGGGAGTAGGAGTTGTTACCTTGGGTGCCTCCACTTTAGGTGCAGTTCTGGCCCGAGTGGCACTCGTTATTGGTGCCTTATCCTCTCTCCTAGGGAAGGATCTGCTAGCGGTATTAGGTTGGGATGTGAACCTACCCTTCCTTTTCAGCTGTCTTTCTACCTTAACCGCCTTTTGCACCATTTCCTCTATCTCTACGTAATGCTACAACTCCACTACGTCAGCAATGTCCCGGTGCAATCCACTCAGAAAACGTGCCATGGTGGCCTCCCTATCTTCCACAACATCTGCTCGAATCATAGCTATCTCGAGCTCCTTATAATAGTCTTCCACACTCCGAGTTCCCTGCGTTAATGTCTGCAATCGTTGATACAGGTCTCGATGGTAGTGGCTCGGTACAAACCTCTTTCTCAGGACTGCCTTCAGCTCTGTCCAAGTACGCACTGGCCCCTCTCCAGCTCTCCTCCGGTTAGTGCACAACTGATCCCACCATACGATCGCATAATCTATGAACTCCACTACTGCCAACTTAACCTTTTGGCTTTCTGAGTAGCGATGGCAATCAAAAATTAATTCTACCTTTCTTTCCCACTCGAGGTAGGCGTCGGGATCAGATCGCCCTTGGAAGGGCGGTAGTTGTAACTTCAATCCCTTAGGTATTTCGTCGTCCACACAGTCCCTCCGACGATGCCTTCTGGGATCATTGTCGTACGCGTGCCAGTCCTCGTCCTCGTTCGACCCATACTCCTCCTCATAGTCATGTCGATCGGGCCTCACAGGTCTGACATGATGCCCTTATCTATCCCTATTCCGAGCTCGGCCTGGCACAGGACTGCCTCTACGTCCTGCTGGTCTGGACAGCGAACCGTCTCTTTCTAGAGTTACAGCTTGGGATGCTTCTACTCGCCCCAAGCGATCGTGCACATCTGCCATCCGGTCCTGTATGCCCTCCACGCTCCTAGTGAGCTTCCTCAACTCATCGCTGAGGGAGTCAAATAGGAATTTAGTTTCGTCAGGACTGTTACCCTGTCCTGAATATTGACTGGCCATCACGAAATCTGTGATACAACAAAAAAAATAATAGCAGGTAATTATTAGTAATAAAAGTCCTCACCAACCTCGCTTCCCTCAGGTAAAGGCTCTCTTGCACTCGTTTCTTACCTCCACTCGTGTATCACACACTCTCAATTTATTCCTCACCAGTCTCAATTTCTCGTGCCCTCCTCGTGTGATTCCAAAATGGTTTCAAGATTCAAACGTAAAAATTCAAGCACTCAGTACGATGGATATGGCCTAAAATTACGAGATGAGCAACTATCTCGATCTTCAATATTCCAGATACAATCTCAATAATATTAAAAAAAAGAATCAATGAATAACAGAAGTAACTTTTTTTTTTCTTCTCCTTCTTTTTTTGCCCTTCTTTTTGTTTTTCCTTTTTTTTTTCTTTTTGGCCTCCTTTTTTTTTTCTTTTT